>OZ022446.1:12426962-12431962 GCA_963989345.1 Clangula hyemalis
TTAGGGTTAGGGTTAGGGTTAGGGTTAGGGTTAGGGTTAGGGTTAGGGTTAGGGTTAGGGTTAGGGTTAGGGTTAGGGTTAGGGTTAGGGTTAGGGTTAGGGTTAGGGTTAGGGTTAGGGTTAGGGTTAGGGTTAGGGTTAGGGTTAGGGTTAGGGTTAGGGTTAGGGTTAGGGTTAGGGTTAGGGTTAGGGTTAGGGTTAGGGTTAGGGTTAGGGTTAGGGTTAGGGTTAGGGTTAGGGTTAGGGTTAGGGTTAGGGTTAGGGTTAGGGTTAGGGTTAGGGTTAGGGTTAGGGTTAGGGTTAGGGTTAGGGTTAGGGTTAGGGTTAGGGTTAGGGTTAGGGTTAGGGTTAGGGTTAGGGTTAGGGTTAGGGTTAGGGTTAGGGTTAGGGTTAGGGTTAGGGTTAGGGTTAGGGTTAGGGTTAGGGTTAGGGTTAGGGTTAGGGTTAGGGTTAGGGTTAGGGTTAGGGTTAGGGTTAGGGTTAGGGTTAGGGTTAGGGTTAGGGTTAGGGTTAGGGTTAGGGTTAGGGTTAGGGTTAGGGTTAGGGTTAGGGTTAGGGTTAGGGTTAGGGTTAGGGTTAGGGTTAGGGTTAGGGTTAGGGTTAGGGTTAGGGTTAGGGTTAGGGTTAGGGTTAGGGTTAGGGTTAGGGTTAGGGTTAGGGTTAGGGTTAGGGTTAGGGTTAGGGTTAGGGTTAGGGTTAGGGTTAGGGTTAGGGTTAGGGTTAGGGTTAGGGTTAGGGTTAGGGTTAGGGTTAGGGTTAGGGTTAGGGTTAGGGTTAGGGTTAGGGTTAGGGTTAGGGTTAGGGTTAGGGTTAGGGTTAGGGTTAGGGTTAGGGTTAGGGTTAGGGTTAGGGTTAGGGTTAGGGTTAGGGTTAGGGTTAGGGTTAGGGTTAGGGTTAGGGTTAGGGTTAGGGTTAGGGTTAGGGTTAGGGTTAGGGTTAGGGTTAGGGTTAGGGTTAGGGTTAGGGTTAGGGTTAGGGTTAGGGTTAGGGTTAGGGTTAGGGTTAGGGTTAGGGTTAGGGTTAGGGTTAGGGTTAGGGTTAGGGTTAGGGTTAGGGTTAGGGTTAGGGTTAGGGTTAGGGTTAGGGTTAGGGTTAGGGTTAGGGTTAGGGTTAGGGTTAGGGTTAGGGTTAGGGTTAGGGTTAGGGTTAGGGTTAGGGTTAGGGTTAGGGTTAGGGTTAGGGTTAGGGTTAGGGTTAGGGTTAGGGTTAGGGTTAGGGTTAGGGTTAGGGTTAGGGTTAGGGTTAGGGTTAGGGTTAGGGTTAGGGTTAGGGTTAGGGTTAGGGTTAGGGTTAGGGTTAGGGTTAGGGTTAGGGTTAGGGTTAGGGTTAGGGTTAGGGTTAGGGTTAGGGTTAGGGTTAGGGTTAGGGTTAGGGTTAGGGTTAGGGTTAGGGTTAGGGTTAGGGTTAGGGTTAGGGTTAGGGTTAGGGTTAGGGTTAGGGTTAGGGTTAGGGTTAGGGTTAGGGTTAGGGTTAGGGTTAGGGTTAGGGTTAGGGTTAGGGTTAGGGTTAGGGTTAGGGTTAGGGTTAGGGTTAGGGTTAGGGTTAGGGTTAGGGTTAGGGTTAGGGTTAGGGTTAGGGTTAGGGTTAGGGTTAGGGTTAGGGTTAGGGTTAGGGTTAGGGTTAGGGTTAGGGTTAGGGTTAGGGTTAGGGTTAGGGTTAGGGTTAGGGTTAGGGTTAGGGTTAGGGTTAGGGTTAGGGTTAGGGTTAGGGTTAGGGTTAGGGTTAGGGTTAGGGTTAGGGTTAGGGTTAGGGTTAGGGTTAGGGTTAGGGTTAGGGTTAGGGTTAGGGTTAGGGTTAGGGTTAGGGTTAGGGTTAGGGTTAGGGTTAGGGTTAGGGTTAGGGTTAGGGTTAGGGTTAGGGTTAGGGTTAGGGTTAGGGTTAGGGTTAGGGTTAGGGTTAGGGTTAGGGTTAGGGTTAGGGTTAGGGTTAGGGTTAGGGTTAGGGTTAGGGTTAGGGTTAGGGTTAGGGTTAGGGTTAGGGTTAGGGTTAGGGTTAGGGTTAGGGTTAGGGTTAGGGTTAGGGTTAGGGTTAGGGTTAGGGTTAGGGTTAGGGTTAGGGTTAGGGTTAGGGTTAGGGTTAGGGTTAGGGTTAGGGTTAGGGTTAGGGTTAGGGTTAGGGTTAGGGTTAGGGTTAGGGTTAGGGTTAGGGTTAGGGTTAGGGTTAGGGTTAGGGTTAGGGTTAGGGTTAGGGTTAGGGTTAGGGTTAGGGTTAGGGTTAGGGTTAGGGTTAGGGTTAGGGTTAGGGTTAGGGTTAGGGTTAGGGTTAGGGTTAGGGTTAGGGTTAGGGTTAGGGTTAGGGTTAGGGTTAGGGTTAGGGTTAGGGTTAGGGTTAGGGTTAGGGTTAGGGTTAGGGTTAGGGTTAGGGTTAGGGTTAGGGTTAGGGTTAGGGTTAGGGTTAGGGTTAGGGTTAGGGTTAGGGTTAGGGTTAGGGTTAGGGTTAGGGTTAGGGTTAGGGTTAGGGTTAGGGTTAGGGTTAGGGTTAGGGTTAGGGTTAGGGTTAGGGTTAGGGTTAGGGTTAGGGTTAGGGTTAGGGTTAGGGTTAGGGTTAGGGTTAGGGTTAGGGTTAGGGTTAGGGTTAGGGTTAGGGTTAGGGTTAGGGTTAGGGTTAGGGTTAGGGTTAGGGTTAGGGTTAGGGTTAGGGTTAGGGTTAGGGTTAGGGTTAGGGTTAGGGTTAGGGTTAGGGTTAGGGTTAGGGTTAGGGTTAGGGTTAGGGTTAGGGTTAGGGTTAGGGTTAGGGTTAGGGTTAGGGTTAGGGTTAGGGTTAGGGTTAGGGTTAGGGTTAGGGTTAGGGTTAGGGTTAGGGTTAGGGTTAGGGTTAGGGTTAGGGTTAGGGTTAGGGTTAGGGTTAGGGTTAGGGTTAGGGTTAGGGTTAGGGTTAGGGTTAGGGTTAGGGTTAGGGTTAGGGTTAGGGTTAGGGTTAGGGTTAGGGTTAGGGTTAGGGTTAGGGTTAGGGTTAGGGTTAGGGTTAGGGTTAGGGTTAGGGTTAGGGTTAGGGTTAGGGTTAGGGTTAGGGTTAGGGTTAGGGTTAGGGTTAGGGTTAGGGTTAGGGTTAGGGTTAGGGTTAGGGTTAGGGTTAGGGTTAGGGTTAGGGTTAGGGTTAGGGTTAGGGTTAGGGTTAGGGTTAGGGTTAGGGTTAGGGTTAGGGTTAGGGTTAGGGTTAGGGTTAGGGTTAGGGTTAGGGTTAGGGTTAGGGTTAGGGTTAGGGTTAGGGTTAGGGTTAGGGTTAGGGTTAGGGTTAGGGTTAGGGTTAGGGTTAGGGTTAGGGTTAGGGTTAGGGTTAGGGTTAGGGTTAGGGTTAGGGTTCGGGTTAGGGTTAGGGTTAGGGTTAGGGTTAGGGTTAGGGTTAGGGTTAGGGTTAGGGTTAGGGTTAGGGTTAGGGTTAGGGTTAGGGTTAGGGTTAGGGTTAGGGTTAGGGTTAGGGTTAGGGTTAGGGTTAGGGTTAGGGTTAGGGTTAGGGTTAGGGTTAGGGTTAGGGTTAGGGTTAGGGTTAGGGTTAGTAGGGTTAGGGTTAGGGTTAGGGTTAGGGTTAGGGTTAGGGTTAGGGTTAGGGTTAGGGTTAGGGTTAGGGTTAGGGTTAGGGTTAGGGTTAGGGTTAGGGTTAGGGTTAGGGTTAGGGTTAGGGTTAGGGTTAGGGTTAGGGTTAGGTTAGGGTTAGGGTTAGGGTTAGGGTTAGGTTAGGGTTAGGGTTAGGGTTAGGGTTAGGGTTAGGGTTAGGGTTAGGGTTAGGGTTAGGGTTAGGGTTAGGGTTAGGGTTAGGGTTAGGGTTAGGGTTAGGGTTAGGGTTAGGGTTAGGGTTAGGGTTAGGGTTAGGGTTAGGGTTAGGGTTAGGTTAGGGTTAGGGTTAGGGTTAGGGTTAGGGTTAGGGTTAGGGTTAGGGTTAGGGTTAGGGTTAGGGTTAGGGTTAGGGTTAGGTTAGGGTTAGGGTTAGGGTTAGGGTTAGGGTTAGGGTTAGGGTTAGGGTTAGGTTAGGGTTAGGGTTAGGGTTAGGGTTAGGGTTAGGGTTAGGGTTAGGGTTAGGGTTAGGGTTAGGGTTAGGGTTAGGGTTAGGGTTAGGGTTAGGGTTAGGGTTAGGGTTAGGGTTAGGGTTAGGGTTAGGGTTAGGGTTAGGGTTAGGGTTAGGGTTAGGGTTAGGGTTAGGGTTAGGGTTAGGGTTAGGTTAGGGTTAGGGTTAGGGTTAGGGTTAGGGTTAGGGTTAGGGTTAGGGTTAGGGTTAGGGTTAGGGTTAGGGTTAGGGTTAGGGTTAGGGTTAGGGTTAGGGTTAGGGTTAGGGTTAGGTTAGGGTTAGGGTTAGGGTTAGGGTTAGGGTTAGGGTTAGGGTTAGGGTTAGGGTTAGGGTTAGGTTAGGGTTAGGGTTAGGGTTAGGGTTAGGGTTAGGGTTAGGGTTAGGGTTAGGGTTAGGGTTAGGGGTTAGGGTTAGGGTTAGGGTTAGGGTTAGGGTTAGGGTTAGGGTTAGGGTTAGGGTTAGGGTTAGGGTTAGGGTTAGGGTTAGGGTTAGGGTTAGGGTTAGGGTTAGGGTTAGGGTTAGGGTTAGGGTTAGGGTTAGGTTAGGGTTAGGGTTAGGGTTAGGGTTAGGGTTAGGGTTAGGGTTAGGGTTAGGGTTAGGGTTAGGGTTAGGGTTAGGGTTAGGGTTAGGGTTAGGGTTAGGGTTAGGGTTAGGGTTAGGGTTAGGGTTAGGGTTAGGGTTAGGGTTAGGGTTAGGGTTAGGGTTAGGGTTAGGTTAGGGTTAGGGTTAGGGTTAGGGTTAGGGTTAGGGTTAGGGTTAGGGTTAGGGTTAGGGTTAGGGTTAGGGTTAGGGTTAGGGTTAGGGTTAGGGTTAGGGTTAGGGTTAGGGTTAGGGTTAGGGTTAGGGTTAGGGTTAGGGTTAGGGTTAGGGTTAGGGTTAGGGTTAGGGTTAGGGTTAGGGTTAGGGTTAGGGTTAGGGTTAGGGTTAGGGTTAGGGTTAGGGTTAGGGTTAGGGTTAGGGTTAGGTTAGGGTTAGGGTTAGGGTTAGGGTTAGGGTTA